>WEDG01002723.1:0-33173 GCA_017591395.1 Schistocephalus solidus | reverse complement strand
GTTGAATGGACAGTTATTGGTCTTAAAAAATACTCACAACCGGAAACATTATTGAGAGGACGATTAGGACTTATAAAACGCGTAGTAGAATGCATACTGACAACCAGCAGAGGTAATCGCTGGACTAAGAACGTTTTGTGCCTACCTCTGTAAAATACAAAGGATCGAACTCAACGGAAAATCCTCGCTTAAGTAGTTATTTTTACCGACTTCCAAGAAGAATTGCATTCAAAATTCTACATTCTGGCGTCTCCTCAAATATCGTTGATGCCGCACGATATTCAGTCTTGCAACCATACCGAGCAAAACGTATTAATCATCTTCGTAGTCTTTGCCGCCAATATTAGGCTGACCGTTCGGAATTTCAGTCAGAATTTAATGAGGTCATTATGAGATGGTGTTTTAACAAGCAATTTTCCCACACGAATATTTAGGCCCTAGCATTTTTCTTTCTACAGACAATTATTATATTCAAAGAAAGGGCTATTATTTTATGCATTCCAATTTAACTGAAGGTACCTCTTCATTAAATTTAAGTCATGCCTAATGCAGAAGGAGCATATTCCGAGAAATGGGAGAAATTTCTTGTCTTTACGCCGCCTATTGTATGCAAGATTTGGACACCTACCACGCCAACAGGAGCTCCTGTGGACTCGAGTTTGTCTGTCTGCCATCCTTCAAACTCGTGCTATAAATACTATTTTTTAGAAAAGGTACAAATTACGAAAAGGTGAAAAATTGATCTAGTTGAGTAAACTTTAGCTTTTAATGGATAGGAAGCCTGTCCATGCAACTAAGCGAGTGAATAAAGCAGCAAAAGTAGAATTACTTTTGAAAATAGTCTTTTTTCGAGTTTCGCACATACATATTCCTGAAGATTAAGCGCAACGTATAGTATGGTCTTCATCAAGCAGCCTAACGTGCAAGTGTATATTCCAACACCGTTTCACGAGAATTGGCAGTTTTTCTTCCGTTTGTACCTTGTCTTAGATGCGTTTGGCCAAGGTAAACAGACTTTCATTTGATTGCGCCGGTAGGGATGTCACAGGAATTTAATATTTCATAAGCTCACATGTTCACAGGCCAATTGTTGACTAATAAATTTAAGTTTAACCATCAGGTGTAATTGCAAACGTACCATTTTCGTGTATATAAATATGACTTTTTATTGTTAATTTTCTTTATAACTATTTCGGGTTTTCTATTGCGTCTTTAATAATGTGATGAATTCTTTATGATTTTCAGTGTCTTCAGTCAACTGCCCATAAATGTAGATTCCGTTCGATTTGTTTAGTAAAACCTTCAAAATAAAATATTTCTTAAAAGAATTTACCGAATTAGTGACTTTTTGGATCTTCTTTCTACTTCAGATGGCCGTCTGGGTCATATTTGTAGACTCACTCAAACATGAAAACTCGCTGCCGAGAAAATGCACGTCCAAAACAAAAGCCGGGAAAATATATGCCTATAATTAGTTAAAAAACTTTCTATAATAAGTTGCCTTTTTAGAAAGCGTTTTAATTAGATTCTCCGCCGTCGAATGTTTGCGTACTTAACGTTTTCCCAAGGTGAATTCAAGGAAAAACTGCAAACGTTTGACCGGTTTTTCGACTTCACTGAAAATAAGGGATACCATTTCTGCTGAAAATTAAAGAACTCACTTTTCTCTTTCTATTGGAGCGTTTTTCGATATATTTGCAACTTATCTGTCTAGTTCTAAGATGTCAACCGCACAAGAGACTGGCCGAATATATACCAAGATTTTGCGATAAAATGTTGATCTTCTGTCCCTTCCGTTCCAAGTTTTCTTATTCATTTATAGTCAACTGCAGACCGAAATTTTCTTGACAGGCTTCGCGTACGCCGTGACAGCTAAAAGTGGCAACGTGTCATCCCGTCTCGTATATATGCGCGTTTAAGGTCCTAATTATCGGTGTGATAAAACAAAGTACATTCACACAAGTTTATTACAGTTTTTTAGTACAAAACGTCAAAAATTTGCAAAATTTTATTTTGTCGAATGAACCCGCCCTTGTTTTTCCGAAAACAATGTGATCTCGCAAACGTGCATTCACTTTATTTTAGTGAAAACAAAACAAATGTTCCGTTCTCTGAAGGGATGCATTCCAAATTTTTCCGGCTTATATTAATGGTCATTCATTGTACCGTGCACACAAACAAAACGCTTTAATGCATAGATTTTAATGATGAGAAAATTTCTGGATAGCAAGGAATGTCGGATTTTGCCCCATGTAGCCTCGTTTTCCAATCAATGAACCGATCTGAAGTCAACTCTTTTTTATTAAACAGTTTGTGCATCCATTCGATACAACAAACAGAAATACCATCTTAAAATGCGTGCACTGCTACTACCTCAATTTATGATTTAGGCATTTCATGAGTTAGGTAATCAAGTGTAAAGCGTAAATGGCTAGCGCTGAGTGAGCCTGCGCCTATAAGTGCACTACACTCCCACATCTGTGGCATTTGTTGTGGATAAACCTCCTCAATAATGCCTGCCGTGCATTGATCTGGCCACTCTTGTTCTGCCAATGCATCTACCCCGCACACCTGTGGCGGAGGCACAATTGAGGAGCCAACACTTGCGTGACAGTTTGGTAATCCACTGCTTCCGCAGTGTAGTGATGCTCCTCTCCGAGAAGGAATTTTTCAACTCTGAAGTCAGCTATCATTATCTATTTGATGTCTTATCCATTAACTTGCTATGTTTTTCACCCTTTAGACACCGAACAAACCGTCCGGCGGAGGCTGACTGATGGTGAAGGTCGTCTGCTGGCAAGCAACATGCCCATCTCCTCACCCTCCTCTTTCCTCGAGGTGCCAAAACCCAAACTCACCAATCGGCTGTGGCTCCTTCTGCTCGCAATAACTATCCACAACTTTCCCGAAGGTATGGCCGTGGGTGCTGCTTTTGGTCATCTCACGAATACCACCTCAATACAGTCCTTCCATCGCGCCAGGTTCGTCTGCGACATTGACGGGTCTTTTTGTGACGATGATTTCGAGGGCCCAGTTTTATCGCTTTTTATCGGACTCTATTTGAATACAAAAAGTCATATCTCTACACCCAATGTGTATTTTGCGATGTTTTCAACACAACGTTGTGATAATTTTCTGTTTTGATGAGAAGATACTCATCCGATGCGAGAAAGAAGATCCGAGTACTTGGAAAAGGTTTGGAACCATCGTCGGAAGCGATCGACAGGACAAGCAGTTGGAGTAGGGAAGCTGGTTTATCACGTGCTCGTCCTGCCTTCGGTGATCTGTCACACTGGCACTGGTATCAGACACCAATCATGTGGTTAGCTTGCCCTCCTTCAGTCTGATTGCAACCCCTCCAAAGGTTCGAACCGTCTCTTACGGCAGGCCAAAATGGAGCCCAACTTAGCGCATAGCATGCTTTAACCTGCTTGTATTTAATTCACTTGAGTCCTCATTTACTACTTAAATGTGAATGGTAAGCGTTAAACGGAAGCTCACATCACGTCAGCCGTTACGCCAAATCTCCTCACCGGTCGGGTGACAGTGCTTGCTCACTTTGATAACTCTGGAGCCTTTGAATTTATCACTACACGCTAACAGCACCGTCTCCGAGGATTGTTAACTTCGTCCTCCTTCAGAGTGAGGGTGAAACTGCAACGGCACTCTCGTTTAAGAGGGATACCCAAAAAGTGAGAATTATTTGCTGAAGGCAAGTGGGTTGGTAGTGATGTCCTCTCCCGCTAGGTACATTTACTAGACACTCTTCCTGCTCATTTGGCCAAGTAGCGTTTATGAGAAACTATTGCAGCGAACAGGGGAATTTTGTATTAACCGCCCGCCCCAACCCCCTCCCCCAAACGCTCTCAGCAAATTTCTGATTACAAAATTTAAGGAGCAACGCCTCCATGATTGTTTTTTTTCGACATCGGCGGAGTCGTTCACGTTGCATTTATTTCTCTGGGCACCAGAGTGGACCAACAGTATTATCTGCAAGTGCTGAAGCGATTTTGTGAAACAGTGAACAAAAAAACCTACCTGAGTTGGGGCGATCATGTGCTCGGCTGCTTCAGCATAACAACGCGCCTGCCTACACAGTGTTCAAACTCAGCCAGTTTTGGGCGAAAAATTGTATGGCAACGGTGTATCACCTCCCTTACTCGCCCGACCTAGCCACCTGCGACTTTTTATCATGCCGAGGAATAGAGAAGAACTTAAAGAGAAGGCGTTTTTAGCACATAGAAGGGTGTTAAGAAAAAAAACGCTGGAGGCACTTAACAGCATTCTTTCAGAAGACTATAGAAGCTATTTTGAACAGTGGAACGCCCGTTCAGACACGTGCATATTATCTACTGTAGAGTAAATTGAAGGGATTAAGGCTTTTAAGATGCTATCTTAAAAAATGTAATCATATAATTATCGTTTCTTTTGGTGTCCCTTGCATGTGAGAGCTGAGCCTACCCTCTGTATTGCCTGTGCAGTTTAGGGATCAGGTGCTGTGTGACGCCCGTGTAAAGCTTTTTCATGCGCTGCACTCACGCAAACCTCGTCCGCCTTGGCTTTCTCTTGTCGCTAAAACGATGTAGTGGGCGTGGGAATATGTTGGGGGAGGGGGTGAGGTTGATGCCTCTGCGCTGTGAACAAAGTAGGGCGTAAATCACACAGCTGCACATTTGGGTCGGGGGTCGCGGGGTTGGACATCGCCACTTGTGACGGTCAAACTATCGGCTGACCACTGGGAGTTCGATGCATCGGTTGATTTATTCAAGACCGCATCCCCGTGCAACCTCACGTTTCCGACCTCCCGGTGTATCCCATTATCGGTGTGACAATAAGTTGGTGCGGGTCGGCACAGTGACACGGTATGATCTACTGGACGTCTGGGTCTCAGACGTCCTTGCTGTCACGCTGACGCAGCCGAATGTTGAGAACTAGTTTCCATCCGAGGACACATGCCACCACTGCACCGTGAGAAGGCGACCACCAGGTCATGTAGCTCTAGCTCCAACCAAGGAAACTTGCCCTCACATACCCCCCCCCCGTACCCTTCCGTTTTTTAAGGCTACAGAACAGCTCATATGCTAATTTGCTTTCAAAGTCCTGCAGATGGGCTCTTTTGCGAGCCCGAAAGCTCGGATTAATTATTTGTAACAAGTTACAGAGATTCGCGTATTTGTGTCTATTCATGGAAAGTTTCCGTTTTTCCGGGCTGTGTGCAGTCGGCAGATGCAACGAACCTCCCCTGTGAGTGATCTATTCATGTTCGCGCAACCATACCGCCATTTTCAAACTGCTTGACCTGCATAAATACAGATTCAGTCTGCACATGGAATCCGGTAGGTGACATCCGATTTCTAATTGTGTTTTGCCAGAACTAAGTTCGTGCGATGTGGCTGTGCATCGGGGCCAGTCAGTTAGCAATGGGCGGTGTTCCGAGGCCTTGCATGTCATTTTTAATCTGCTGTCTCGTCTTCGCCATCCGTCACGTGGTTTCGGTGAGGTGGTAGGAATCTGATAATGAAACCTTATATAGAGCTGCTTTTCGGATTTGATCAAACGGATAGTAGGCTTCCTTTATCCTTGTCTCATGAACGAGGCTCGGGTATGGCGGCACGCCTAGCAGGCGGCTGTGATCGCACCAGCCACCTGTGCCCTCTCCCGCCTCTAGACGTCTTGACTTGGGCATGACACCGGGTCCAGATGGGAGGAGGATGAGAGTGTGGTAGATGCAACGCAAGTCTACCCTTACTACAATCTAATTTACGTGCAAGTGGCCGTCCCTGTGCCGCCTTGCAGTGGTGCACATCTTGAAGCTGGTAGGATAAGAAGGTCAAACGGTGGGGAGTGAGTTAACACTTGTGCGTTCTTCAACTTGGAGCTGCCTACTATGCGCTGGCAGATTGTTATCGTAAAATCAGAGCGTCTTTGTTGAATCCGTGACCTCCCCGTGTACGGTTGTTGTTTGTCAACGAGGATATCAGAAAATGAGAGCTACCGATAGGCCTCTTCTTCCTTTGTGAAGTCGATATCTACGGTGCATATGAGACGTGTGTGTGGAATTTCGTTCAAGGACCGTGCAAGAGTTTGACCATTAATCGATCCCCAGGGTTGGAGAAAACCAACGAACTTCATGATCGACAACTGTTTCCAAAGTCAGCAAAACCGTCGCTGAGAAATTGGACCTATCAAGTCAGCCACTATTGCTTGCCTCGTTCTCGTGGTAAGAGATAAAAAGTCTGATATTTTCAGATTCAAGCTCCGTTTTTCAATCTGTTGCAGAAAAGCATCCTGACTGAAAAGTTTCCGCTAATCGGACGCGCCAAGTGCGCACGTCTTATATGGTCGTATAAGCATAGCTTTATTGACTGGGATTAAAGTTGCTGAGTCGTAGGGGTCTGAATGACTGATAGAGGGGATTCTTCTACTGCATTGGCGGATTGAAAGTACTTCACGTTAATGTATATGTGCGGCACTCTCTTATCATTCGCCCTTTTTATATAGAGTGAAACTCGAGAATTGGCATTTGATTGACTCCAAGAAGTGAACTAGAAGACCTTAACTTGTCTCATGCAATTTTCCATGCCATGAGTAAATGGTCCTTGTGTGAGCCTCATTGTGCGTCTGCTGAGGTTACCTAAACCTTCTATCTAAAATACTAGTATATCCTTTGTATTCCTTGGTTGTTGTTTGCCTCTAAAAACTGGTTGCTCAGCATAGCTGGCGTTCTGATCTTCTGTAAATAAACAACCTTAAACGGTTCTTCCACTCCTTCGTATCATTTTGCACAACTTATCTGAACAACCATGTTATTAATGTCAGCTTCTCCTATTGTACTATCAATGAAATTTAATAGATCTTAAAGTACGTGATTATTAAACATAGGTACTAGTTAAAAGCCCAGACACGCGTGTTAAACGGATCTCGTGCCGCTGCCTAACGCAGCTGCGAGGAGTTCGGCTCATCACCGAGTCCCCCAGCGTTACCGTGTGTTTTCTGGTATGCGCACTTCAGTTTTTATCCTGCGTTTCTTTAATTCCTGAGGAAATTAATGCGTGAACTTGGAGTAGATACTTCAGATAAAAACCTTTTCAGGCTCGGTGCGAAAGTTGATATGAATATTTTAGTTTCAAAACTTCCTATCAAAGGATTCAGAAGACCCGTTGGCGAGCAGGTAGTACTGGTCGCACGAGTCGGCGCCTATCCAAAAGAATAATGGAACACCTCCCGGCATGGCTGAGAAAGGCGATGTTAAAAGCATAGACAGCGCTATTCTGGCACACATGGTTGATTCCGAGTACCGTGTGGCCCCCAGCGAAGCCTTCCGTGTGATTTATAAGGTGTCACCAAGTCACTGGGTCAGCGGCTGCTAGCAACAGCAGAAGCCACCGCCATCAGGTTGAGAAAGTCTGTCTTGTATGCACAAAACAACCTGCTACAAACTCCGCGCTTAGCATGGCGAACGGCGGCTTCAGCACATGCTCTCCGCGCCGTCTCCTCTCCTCCTCCCCCCCTTCCCCCCCCCCCTCCCCCGTGACCGGCTCAACCAAACCCTCACCGCCGCTTACCTAGCTGTCTCTTATCCCCACCACCTCACACGACTCACTTGTATGACAAGACGAACATTATTGATCGCATGTTTTAGCTTGTACCCCGTTCCAATATATATATGTACCGACCCGATGAGAATTTATTGAAAGCATGCGTAGGCTCGCCAACTGGTGTTATGACTATTTGAGTTGCGGAATAACCGCGTGATATGCATTAGCGGCCAAGAGGCAGTCATTAGCAGTAACAGTCAGTAGGTAGTAGTTATTACTCGTGTTGTCTATATGGTAAGTACTTACGTTGTTGTATACTATTGGGTGCCTGTTGGCAGTTTGTGAATATTACGTGGCTATTTCACCGTAGCTGACGGATTTCAGCTCAAATATTAATATCAACTTTCGGAGCGAGCGTAAAAAGGTTTTTTCCGAAGGATGTACTCCAAGTTCGCGCATTAAGCCCCTCAGGAATTTAACAAGGTAGGATAAAAACTGGCGTTCATATACCAGGAAACACATGGGGATCGCTTAAGGATTCAGTAATAAATCCAACCCCTGTGACGGAATACCTCGATCCTTGTGGTCTGCACTGTGTGTGTATTTTAGGTGACTGGCTCAGACTTAGAGTTATACTCAGTGGCTCCTTATTAATCTGGCCTCTGAGGCAGTCTGACGAGAGATCCAACCCGTCCGTTTCCGTGAAAACCTGGTACATTGTGTGGCGACCGATAGTGCGACCATCGAATCCGACTATGTCCACCGTGTGCTCCACTACAGGATGGCTTAGGGACGATGGCTTGCGCGTAAATTAGTTTATACTGATAGTAGACATGTGCAGCATCTCCCCCACGTTCCTGTGTCCGGTGCCATGACAGAGTTAAGATGACCGGAAGCGGGATCAGGTGACTGGCTGGATGTGAATCTGCGCCTAGGCATGCCACCACACCCGCATGTTTGGCAGTTGTTATGAGTGCGCATTTCCAATAACACCTGCCGTGCTCTGATCTGACATCCCCGGTGTTGGTTCAGTGCATTCATTGAGTGGCCTATGGGGCCTATGGGGCAAGTGCGGACACCAGGTCATGCGTGACACGCGAAGCCGGGTTGTTTGGCTTCGTCGACCAGTGTATGCGAACCCACCGTCGGACTTCCTGACTCTGTCTTGCTACTGTGCACAGGCGAATGAGGGACGTGTGAGTGTGGCAGACATTGCGCAAGCCTGTTATCCACGCGCACCTCACCGTTCTGCGTCCACCATGCTTTGGATCACACGTTGGGCATCGTTGCATGAGACAATCGAACTACCTTACGGAATTAGGTTTGCTGGCACTTCCCTTCTCTGCTTGCTGAAGTACCCGCTCTTTAAGTCTGAATGCCAGCGCGCCACTACTGAAGGTGTGCCTGCTTTTTGTCCCTTCAGAATGATGATGATGGTGATGACGACGATACTCATTATTCTTTTCTTTGTCAGAAATTTAGCTGTGGGCATTGCGATCCAGAATTTCCCGGAGGGCTTGGCAGTCAGTCTCCCGCTACGAGCAGCTGGGTACTCCTTCTGGGACAGTTTTTGGTGAGTCGGAATGGTGACAAGAAAAATTTGTTACTTAATTTTTTTGTTACTTAATTTTACAAAGTAACTTGCAACGCTGTGGTGCTTGGTGTTCTGTGACGGAATTGTCTTCAGTACAAATAATAGGTCAGCGCATGTGAAAGGCTAAAAAAAATAACTTTTACACCTTTTTATTCAGAATCATTGGAAGGCGTCGAAGGAACGGTGGCAGTATTTGCTGATTTTGAGACAGAACTGGGCGTTCGTACGCCTTATTAGCGCCAATCACTGCGTGAATTTTTTCCTAAATTCCCAGGAGACAAACCTGCACGAAATTGACAAGTTTTTCGGAGAAAGAACAGTTTAACTTTTCTCCGAAGGTTGGAAGAATCTGAGCCTGTCCGCCCAGGTCTGCCGTAGCTCTGGACAACTGTGAATGCCCGTGGTGGAAAGCCTGCAGAACTTGCAGAAATCCTGTGAACCACCTACGGGGTTCCGTTAACACGATGATGGGGGTAGCCTGCATCTTTACGGTCACAGCTTTGCTGTGATTTCAGAACATTGCTTACGTGTATTTGTTTTTTTTGGGGGCGGAAGCACCCTAGCCGGACCCACGAAGAACATTGACCCCGGATCACCTGTCCCTGATTCCATTTTCACGCGTTTACCTGTCACCTGTATTCCCATTTGGCTCTGTTTAACGCCGGTTCAGGCTTTAAACCGTTCTGGGAGGCCGATTCCCTTGCCCATCGGCCACGGGATAGCTTTTTACATTTCTCTTAAATCCTGCGGGCTCCCTTGAGCTCATTTATATTCGGTAACTAAGTTGCAGTTACCCTACTTTCTCTGTTTACTCTTCCCATGTTTTTTTGTTTCCTCATTATGCTCTAAAATCCCTATTACCACGATCCCCATAAGACAGTTGGCCTTGCTTGCAGGGTTATCAGTGGGTCCGGCTATTGTGCTTCCACCTTTTTTGAAATCTACATTAACAGATGCATATCAGGGAAATTTTCAAAGTTTGGAAATTTTGGAATTTTATTTTGTTGTTGTCTGCGGGCTGGACGGTGTGCCACCATTTCTGAAATAACTCGCCCCCTATTTCGCTTTCCTCCATGAGCATAACCATCCTGTCCACTGCTAAGTCGCTTTTTTGCATTTGATATGAGCCGTACTTTGACGAGCCCAAAACCCTCTCGCCAGGTCGCTCTCGCGAGCCTTTCAGTTGCGCGGACGGCACCGCCCAGACGCATATGTGCACGCGTCGTTGAAATGAATACATTAATGCAACTTCTTCTGTCACCCCGAGTCAATAAAGGGAGGCTGGCGTGTCTACACCGGCACATCGCTTTCACCTCAGACGACTGCTCTTTGTTTTGCAAGTGGTGACCTTGGACAAATAGCGGTTTTCGTTTCATGTCTTTACCCGGTCGAAACTCCTGCTGCGATGGACATTCATATCCTGCAAGGAGGAAGGAGACTGTCCGAACAGCGGCACCATTTGTTTATTCTTTGAGTTGTCGAACTTGTATCACCATTTGTGTCTTCTGAGATGGCAGCATCAGCAGCAGAACGAGTGTTAGGGAAGAGGAAGGGGGGTATTTGCCAATCAACGATCCGTTTTGGAGGCGACTGCGCAGGACTCTGTACGCTGGTGCCAGATCGACGCATCGATTGATTGGGTTCCCGTTCGAGGACCAAGCTTGCACCAGCTTTCGGCTTGTCTTTTTTTCAGGATGGGAAATTATTTTGGTGGCTGTGAAAGTAAACGCATGGCCCGTTTCGAAGATGTTGGCAGCCAAATGTAAGAAGGCACCACCCTGCACGATCCGAGTATACGTTCAGGATGACCTGTGTAGTTACACTGTCAACGTGGGCCCGCGCTACTAGAGACTATCCTTAAATTTCATGCCGCTACTGTGCTGGTTAGCTTTGGGCCAGTGTAGAACTCCAAAGCTTAATCACACGGCAATGCGCTCAGTCGCCTTTGAAACGTCTTAGATGTCTGGAAGAGTACGTCATATCCTCCAGACGCCATGTACCTGTTTGGGTCCTCCGGGGACGAACACGTAGACACTGGCTTATAGAAGCCCTCGGATAGCCATTCCGCACAAATTGCTCATGGAGACTCGTTTCTCGCGTATTATTTTCTTCCGGGTTTAGCCTAATATTTCTGGATTGAGGGGACTCAAATCCAATCATCGCGCATAAGGGAGCTTATCCCTTGGTTTCCATTTAACTGCTTTAAACCTAATAAAACCGTTCGTGTGGACATATTTTTCATACAAATCGCATCTAGTCTTTTTTGTCGAAAAGAGCAGCGGGTCTATGCTGCAGGTGTAGGAGATAAATATATCAAATGGCTAAAGCTTAAGTGTCTGGGCCTTGGCTAGTTCATTATGAGGAGGCGGAGAATAATTAAAAAGGTGTAACAGGAGAAGCATAAGAGCATAACCCCCTGCTGTCACGCGCTTCGTTCGCGCGGCCAAAAGGCGCGGCCCAGTTCCCAGCCAAGGTCGCACGCCGTGAGAAGGCGTAGACTCAGTCTTGTCACGAACAACATACCCTCCGTCTCCACTCCTCTTACCCCTCTTCCTCTTTCTTTTGGACTACAAAAACCGCTCATTTGTTGTTGCATGCTCACAATTTCTAGACCGAAAGATCAGGCTAATAAACATACTGTTCCACTGAGCACGTTTCCATCTCCACCTGGGACTCGCATGTTCGCTCCAATTCGTAAAACACAGAGGGAGAATGGTTGGAGAAACTGAGGTTGGAATTGCTTATACACCCCTCCCTCCCCTGACGGGACAGGAAATAGGAACGCACCCTCTCAGGTGGCGTTGCGCAAAAATTCCGGCAGGTGCAAATATTCCTGTGTCATAATCCTAGCACTTACTCTAACCCAAGCCTTAACCGTGACCCTAATCTTTATCCTAACCCTACCCTTGACACTAACCCTAACTAGAAGTTCCCTTGAACTTATCACAAAGCCGACTGTATTTCGTGCGGTTCCTGTTCCCATGTTCTGTCGGGAGGCCATATAATCAATACCTACCTAACCCCTTGTGTATTATGATGCCTGGTAGCAGGAAGCATCATAACTTTGCACGAAACCTTCATGTTGACGGTGGTAGTGAGGACGGTTGACGACTTAATGTGCTTCACCGATTTGTATTTACTCCGTTTACGTTCTAGGTATGGACAATTTTCGGGCTTCGTGGAGCCATTAGCCGGTTTCTTCGGTTGCGTTACCGTTCAACACCTCCAATACCTCCAACCCTACACCCTAGGCTTTGCGGCCGGGGCAATGATCTTCGTCATACTCGATGACGTCATTCCAGAAGCGCACCAAAAGTGTGTCAGTTCTTCGTGCACTGCCAGTCCTTTTAAACTGATTTTCCATTATTTTTTTCATGTTATCTTCCCAGCCCTATGGACAGCATTTTAACCTAACTGGCAGCCTCATTAATATTTATCTTACCATTTGGCTCCACAATATTCTGCATTTTCACTGTTAGCTGTGCTCCAGTCACGTTCACAGTAAGGATGTCTTGTATGGCCGCTTAAACTGGACATTAGAACTAAAACCGTCCACAATATACGTGGCTTTGCGCTAAATTCCAAGGAAATTATGCTTAGGATTAAAGTGAGCGTTAAGGTTAGGTTTAAGCTTGAGATTAAGGTCAGATTTGGGTTAGGGTCGGGATTAAGCTAAGGGTTAATGTTATTCTCGTGTTAAATGTGGGGTTTAGATTTAGGGTAGGACAAGGTTTAAGATTCTGTTTGTATTGGTGTTAGCATTAAGAAACGGGTATATTTACCCATCCTGAAATTTACCTTAAGGCCACCTATTTTAAGCGAGCGGGTTGGTTCCTATACCCGTGTCTGCTTAAGTAGCGATACAAGGCATCCCTATCACGTTCACCCTCGAGTCTCTTCTCCCGACCACCTGCCCGCGTTTGTTCACCTACGTTCACCCGCATTTCACTCTCAATCCCACTTGCCTAACCTCATTTTCCACCCGATCGTCCCGCCACCTCGCTTGAAGCTCGCGGCAACATAAAGGGCCTGCGCGACTCCATCTACTGTCCTCGTCATTGTGGCTTATGTTGCCGCTTAAATTAGTAGTATGACTGCCTTTGGAGGAGTGCCAGGAGCCTTCGCCAGCTGCTCGTGCTACTATCTGGGCAAAAACGCCGTTAGGGATGACTTGTATGGCCGCTTACTCAGGACACGGGAATAGGAACCAACCGCAATTCATATGCCTTTGCGTCCAATTCCTGGGAACTTAGGTTTAGGACGAAGGCAAGGGTAAGGGCTAAATGTGGGGCTAAGTTTAAGGTCGGAATTAGGGTTAAGGTCAGGAGTATGTTCAGGGTTAAGGTTAGGGTTCGTGTTAACCGTAGGGTTTAATTTTAGAGTAGGGCTACGCTTAAGCTTAAGGCTACAGTTTAGTTTTGTATCAGGGTTAGAGTTGGGCCACGATAATTTTTACCCTCCTAAAAATTATTTAACAGGGTGTTCCTATTCCCTTTTCCTCATTAGGCCGTCATACAATTCATCCTTACCAAAACACATTCTCACATTCAACCAATCAGAATGACATAGCACTGAAACGAAGCAACTACGATGAAGCAGTCCATTCATCAAATGGTGTTTTTGCATCTAGACTGTTCCAGGGTCCTTGACAGTGTTTAGCAAGAGGTCCTACTGGGGAAATTTATCGAAGTCTTCTTCCTGGCTGTTTTCCTTGTTCGTTCCTGTCCTTTGTTTAAGAAGAGTCGACTTTAGGACATGTTTGGGACATCAGAAACAGAGGCAATATTCTGTGAGAGGGTTCCTGAGGCCCCTGTGGGCATGATACATTACTGTCACACTCACCCCCGCCCCCTTAGAAAGTGTTTGAATCTTTTGCAGGACTAGGGTTAACTTAACGAATTAATGTAGAGTCATGTATTCACTGTAGGCCTTGAGTGGGATTAATTAGTGCAGTTAGGGTGAAGCAGTACTTTTCTGCGATTTTGTTTGTTCCTGGGAGGGACGGGAGCCTCTGTGGGGAGGGGGTTGGGAGGTGGTCTCCCTATCATTCTCTTCACCACACTTCGACCAAGAAACGGACTGCAATGCCGAAGGCACCGGACAAGTCCCATTTGCGCGTTAGCGACTATTGTTTTGGGTATATGATCGCTTAAAATTACAGAGCATGTGCCTTACAGCAGAACAGCAGGCCGCGGAGTGTACCGATGTGGCGGTGTGGCATCAGTTTCGTTTCGATGTAGACCATGGCATTACGGAATTCGCGTAGCCAGAAAACTGACTCCCTGAGAGGGACTCGAGCTGCCGACCTCTCGCCTCCGCATTGAGTGCCCTAGCTCCCCGATGCGTAAGAGGCTTCGACTAACACCCTAAGATTCCAGCCACAATAAGTGTCAGGGAATAAAATGAGGCCCTTAAGGCTGCTTTCCAAAATATCAGTCGATCGACATAGCGAGAAGCATCTAAAAAAGGCCCCGAAAAACTCTGATGCAAGGGATGAAATAACGTGCTGCCGGAACTTTGTGAGGGTAAATATAAAATTTGTCAAGTCATTGCTGAAATCCGCATAACCTGCTCGGTTGGTGTCGAGGACAGCTTGCCTTTGCAGTATTTGCTACTGAAACAGAAACGACGGTGCAGAGCGAACAATGTAGAAGCTATGAGGCCAAAGTCTCTGGACAGTGTTCTCTGATACCGGTACCGTCGTCACGCGCTCACATCCCATCCGGTGGCTGGAACCTACTGTTCGACGTATGCATTAAATTCGAGCGCTCAACGTTGCGACTTATCGCCTAACACCAATCAGAACAACAGCGTGGGTACAATCTTTGAACAGCACCATGGTACATCGGAACAGATGACGGTCATCTCGCAGCACAGAAGCTTCAGCAGACATTCATTGCTGTCAAGTTGTCCAACAGGACCAATGCCGGAATATCCATTACATAGCATATGTGTAGTCTAGCGACTGCAGGCTATAAATACTGCAACGCCCTGTGTACGAATTACCCGTATCTAATGCTGTTTCTGAGGATGTGTTCAAGCTTGAATCCGAAACGTCAGTCGAATAAACGTCTTAATCCAACGATTGTATCTACCTCTTCTGGGTCCATAACTCTTCCTGCTTCTGATCAGCCGAAGACCTGAGGGCTTATAACCACAGTTATTCCTGATTAGATGTAGGCAGGTGGCTCACCAGAGTTGCTGTGTTTTGTTTCGTAAAGCTAGCGATGAACATACTCCCTCATCTAGAGCGTTTTAAAGTCAATGGCGGTTAAAGTGAAGTGCCCATCCCAGCTTTATATCATTCCTACTGTTATGACTTCCAGTCCAAAGTGTTCGGGAGTATCGCTCCTAGCCGTCGACACAGAGCCCTCGTTGACTGCCCTCCTCTCCCCCCCCCACCCCTCTGGAATGTTTGCATCGGTTGTTTTCGTATTTCTCGTTGTTGTTTTTAGGCGCGAGTGGGCGGGTTGGCGGGTGGGTGTGGGTACCGATCCCACCCGTTTACATCCTCGCCCGCGACTGCCCCGTCCACGCTGGTTTCGTCCCCTCGTACCCAGAGCTGACAGCGTCTCGATGAGTTGGCGATTGAGGATGAAACGGAGTCGGAACTGCGGCCGCACAAACACGCAGTAGTTTCATTCATGGTCTGCTGCTGCTGCTGCCGCCGTCGGGCCAGCGTTAGTGTGATAAATGGGCCGGATCGTGCGCTCGCCGCTTTGAAGTCGTTACCGCCACCGCGCGCTCGCGGCGGCGTCTTTGAAGTGTAACTCTGCCAATGACACAGTTCTGCTGCCATTCTAAGCGCCCTCTATGTGTGTGCTGGCCGCGCATGTGCACACAGGCCTGCTGCGGCCGTCTGCTGTGAATTTAGCGAACCTCTTTTCGTGTCGGCGGCATGCCACCGCCGCCGCTGCGTGGTCACGAAGGCGCGAGCCTGCGATGTTCGTGACGCAGGCGCGAGACGACCTGTTCGCATGCGCGCACCAATTGCGCAGCCGCCGCACAACATGCTTAGTGCGTACGTGTAAGCGTCGGCGTCGTGCGTAGCGGGGTTGGCGGCCGGAACCTGACGCCCACCTCCCCTTCCCCTCTATGCTGCACGCCGCTATTGGCGGTTGATGCACCTGCTTAGACGATGGTGGTAGTTTTACAACCCCCCTTTGTTGTTATGCCGCCGCCCCCTCGCTTCCGAAATGTGTACGTGTGCGCATGCGTCTGAATCACACCAGTGAAAGCGCACACACTGCGCCCGGCATAAAGATGTGGAAGTGCATCCAGATTTCCGCATCCAATGCCCTCCCAACCTCCTCAGGCGTTCCGGATAATAAACTTCCGCTATTTTCCCAATCCTTCTCGGTCGTTTTTATGCTTTTACCGCTAATCACTGTAATACCCACGTCTAATTCTTGGCGCTTTTTGTGTCCATCGTACGCTAGCCTAAAGTCATAGGGGAGAGGGGGTTGGGGGGATTAGGCAAGCAGTATGGGAAAGTGGGTTGCAGTCCGAAATTGCGCATCGGGATATGGAGCTGAGGAGTGAATTTTTCGAAGGTTTTTCGGTAATCACACTGATAAAGTTCTGAATACTCAGGGGTGCCTTGGTTGCGGACACTGTGGCAAGCTGGCTGCATGTCTCAAGTCCTCCACGTCACATATGAGTTTGCTAATAGAAGCGACAAGGCGAGTTCCAGGCCGTAGTATCGAAGACGGAGACACGAAGACTGGAGCAAGAGCTGTATTAGCTTGACATTTCGGATTCTCACTCGAATCCTGCATCAGAGACAGAGTCAGATAAGGCTATTGGGTCGTCCAGGTTTTGTAGCATTTATAGGATGTAGTTGATAGGCCATTACACGCCTATCAATATTTGCAGTCCCCGAGGGCATCGCAGATATTTGCAGGTTGTGTGATAGTTGTCTGACCGGCCAGCTGTTGCAGTATGCAGTTGCCATGCCGTTGCTGTGCCTCAGCGTGCTTGTCGAGATTATCGGTCCCACGCTCATCGCAAGTGGTTGCATGTGGTGCGAGGATGACCCGCAGTCGAGTTGCTGATGGCCGGATTTCATCATCCGTTTGAGCTCTTGGGTAAGTTGGCTCGACGAAATCGGCATCAAGAGTAGTGGCCATCCGCGCGTTCTCTGCGTCGCTAACTACTTTGCCCAGGAAAAGTCTAAACACCGAATATGGAGCAGGCAGGTCGTTGCGCTTATCGATTGATTGAGGGTCGGAAAACCATAACTGAAGCAGTTCGTGGCTCACGCGGTTGTCGCCTCTAGAAAGAATTTCGGCTTCATCCAACTTTAATGTGTGGCCGGGCCCCGTAAAATGAGCCGCGACTTGGGAGCTGGCGTCGTTCCTCCTCACTGCTGCTCTGTGCTCGGCCATTCGCGTTCGAAGTAGTCTTCTAGTTTCTCCGACATAATTGCTTTGTCCACAACTGCACCGGACCCGATAAACGACCCCAGCTGTGTCTTGGCGCGGCAGTGGGCCTTTTGACTACATGATCTGACGCCTTATGGTTGTCTCTGGTCTGTGTGCCACTCCAACGCCAAGGGGTGTGAAAAGGCGGCTAACGGCTTCCGAGGCATTCTTCTCGCCAAAATTTGGGGCCGGTCAGATTTGGTCTCTCGTCTGGGTTGCGTAGGCACTGCTTGACGAAGTTACGCGGGTAGCCATTCGCTCTAAACACCCGTTGAAGATATTGTAATTCAGCAACCATGTCTTCCGGTTCACTGCAGTGTGTCGCCACACGCGGGTATAGTGCACTTACGCAACTGCATTTGTAGCTAATTAGGTGTTGCAAATCAGTATTTGCGTCATGTTTGTCGCCTGCCTGAATACTTTGGTTTTTAGGCCACCATAATCATTGCGGCAGACGAGGATATCAAGAAAGACCAGTTGGTTGTTTTCCTCTTCCTCCATCGTAAATTTTACATCCAGGAAGACAGCGTTGAGATGTCGTTTGTATTCCAGCACCTGATCCCGTTCAATGACGACGAAGGTGTCATCCACACACCGAGCCCAGAATTTTGGTCTGTGGTGTCGAAAAACCAGCGACTCCAATGGATTCTAATGAGAATCCTAAACGTCAGGCTTATAAAACCCTTGTTCCAGTTATCATGTCTCCTTCTTCGCATAAAAGTTTGATAGACTGCTGAGGTTTGCGGAGCAGATTCTAACGGACATTAACCGTAGGCATAGGAGAAGGACTTGTGTGTTATGCTTCAGTCCACAATCCAAAAGTTTTCACGATATGGTTAGCTGAGGGGGCACTGGTGGCCATGACTAAATAGGGTGAAAACCTTTCGCATGCTCCTTCTTTCTTCCTATCGTCAACCTAAAATCAACTCCTACCTGCATTTATAAGAGGGCATCATATTTTTCCAGTCGATTAACCTTCTCACGAACTATCAGTCGAAATTATGAAACGTGTTTCAATTCGAAGCACTGCTTAATCAGCGTGCAACCTAATCAGGCCAGTTTCAGATGCCAGAATTTGAATGAACCTCTTGCCAACGGCCCGGAAAACCTATCCTTTAAAAAGGACTTCTTCATTTGTATATATATTTCTCAACGTTTTTCGATGCCCGAATAAATTCAAATATTTTTTTGAAAAAAAGCCTGAAAATCTCCTTTCTTTCACTTATTTCACAGAAAATTACGTTTTCTCCGAAGTTCATACTTGAAGAAAGGGTATCGCGCGATTTCAAAAACGTTTCCAATTATGACATCCTTTAAGACCGTGAAATTTCCATCCATAAAGTATCATATCTGTCCATTTATTAATGTAGTTTTTAAAATATACAACATGCTATACATTCACGGTAAAATTTGGAAACCTATATGGTATCTTCTGAAGAGCATAGGAAAATGTATGATTTTACTTACGCAGAAATTATACAGCACGTAGTTTAGCAACCTAGAATGCAAGTAGGGTTCAAAATTATCCATCAATTGAAAAGTTTTTTTTTAAACCGAAAACTGTCCTTTCTTAAAATAAAAAAAATAAGATGACATAAGTTGCTTCCAAACGAGTGAAAGGATGAATATTTTCGTGCATATTTTCGATAAAACTGTGGGAATGCTCATTCCCACGATGAGTCATCTCACAGAAATGCACCTGCGCGCGCGTTTCTCACGCTGCATGCCACGGACGATGCTCGACAATGTTCCGCATTGACTGTGGCCACAGAGCTCTCGTCAGATCTGAGCGATCCATGTCCGCGAGAATTTTGCTCAGCTCTTATCTATCTTACGCTTGAAGCTGATTGGACAGAATATAACTAAGCTGGAAGGGAGGCTATAAATGCATGTAGCGTTTCATGTCACTTTTGCTTGGAATACACTTTCACTAGTTGATCGTGTTCTCTTACTCTACCGCGTTGGGGTTGGGACAGCCGACGATTAAGCATACGCTTCGTGCGTCATTTAAGTACCAGGCTGGGTCATAACAATATGGCAACGCAGTTTCTCACTTACGATAGCTGACGAGTACGCTGACTTGAAGCAGATGTTTCAGCAGCAGTTGAAGCTAATGGGGGCCCTCAGTGTTAAGCTATACAACTCCTCCATGGGCCGATCGAGCACCGCTGTTGGTTCACAATCCCTCGATCACATTGCCCACAGCATCACTGAATTCCTGTATGACCCGCAGGCCCATATCACCTTTGATTCCTGGTACAAACGATACGGAAGGTGCTACTCCTTCTTCGCAAAGTGCGCCCTGCCGAGCACAAACGCTATGCTACCTTAATCCTTCCGAAGAACCCACGAGAAATCACTTTCGCGGACACGCTGAAGACGTTGTCTCAGATTTTTGGTGAACATTCGTCCCTAATCAACACTCGATTCCAGCTCGGTTCTCTTACATAAGACCCGTTTAAATGCCTCATATTTTTCTGCGGCCTCCAGTCCCCTAAGGATGCTGACAGCCGGACACGTCTCCTCTCCCGAGTGCAACATAACAGCACAGGCACACTCCAAGAGCTGGCTGCGGTGTCAAGCGTTAATTAACCTGAAACACGATTCCGCTAGGGTTCAAGGTGTTCCCACTTCTTGCTCAGTCCACACGGTAGCAGCAACCAAATCATATCCCCTAATGCAGCCCAAACAAGCACCCAAGGCGAAATCACCACCATCTCCTTGTTGGTACTGTGGCACGTGGCATTTCCCTCGGGATTGCACATTCCGCCAACCTCGTTACCAACGCTGTAACCAGGTGGGACACCGTGATGGGTTCTGCTAAACACCATCAACTGCTGAACGCAAGTCTGCACCCGCCACTTCCAACTACAAGCGCCGTTCCCGTCCAAAACGGAAGTCTAAATCCCAGTCCGTTGGCAATTCCCTGAGCCTGTTGGCCACTTTCCAGCTCAATGCGGCTGATCACAGAAAGTTTGTTGATATTTTGCTCAATGGTCACACAGTCGGCCTACAGCTGGACACTGCTTCAGATATCACTATCATCTCTGAGAGACTGTAACAGTCACTTGGCAGCCCCACGATGCAGCAGACTTCCCAGTCCGCCACAAGCGCGTACGGTGGTCTCGTACAACTGCAATGCTGTGTGTCTTTCCGCGGCAAAACCATCAATGTGAGCTGCTACGTCGCCAAGTCCAATCTCAACCTTCTTGGTCTCGACTGGATTGAACAACTTGGTTTGGTCAATATGTCGCTCAGCGTTGTTTGCAGTCAGGTGCTGATTCCTGCCTTGCCCACAGACCCCACCAAGGACATTCTCCAACGGTTCGCTTCAGTGTTCCAAGACGGCCTGGGTCGTTGCACACACACTTAAGTCGTGCTGCACCTGCGTCCTGGAAGTCAACTAGTCTTCCGTCCGAAGAGACCAGATCCCTATACAGCCTTTCCTCTTTTCGATGCTGAACTTAAGCGTCTGGAGGAACTGGGAGTTCTGACACCTGTGTCCTACTCCTCCTGGGCTGCTCCAATCGTTGTGGTTAAAAAGCCAAATGGCTCAATCCGTATTTGTGCTGACTTTTCCACTGGTCTCAATGCCGCTCTGACGCCGAACTGCTATCCACTGCCGGTCCCTGCTGATCTCTTCACCCTGCTGAATGGTGGCACATGCTTTGTCAAGTTAGGTCTGGCCGATGCGTACTTGCAGATCGAAGTCACTCCATATTTGCGCGAATTGTTGACGATAAACACTCACCGCGGTCGGTTCCAATACACCAGGCTGTTCTTTGGTGTCAAGACCGCCCCGGCTCTGTTTAAGCACACGATGAACGCAATGCTCTCCGGCATTCCGGGTACGTCTGGGTACCTGGACGACATTATCATCATGGGTCGTTCCCCTACTGAACTCCAAGACCGAGTGTGTACAGTACTCGAACGCGTACAGGAATATGGCTTCCACCTGAGGGCTGACAAGTGCCAATTCTTCCTCGATTAAATCAAGTACCTCGGATTCATCTTTGACGCCACTGGTCACCATCCAGATCCCGAAATTATTCGTGCCATCCAACGAATGCCTGCACCCAAGGATTTATCACAACTTTGCTCCTTGGCTTGATCAGCTACTATAGCGCCTTCCTACCGTCGCTGCATGACTTACGAGTCCCACATAACCGTCTGCTGCAGGAGGATGCTCCCTGGTGCTGGTCCTCCGACTGCGAAAAGGCCTTTGTCCAGCTGAAACCGATGCTGAGTTCAAATCTGCTGCTCACGCACTATGACCAGAATCTACCGACCATCGTTGCTGCCGACGCATCCAATCACAGAGTTGGTGCTGTCATCTTGCACACTTTTCCCGATGGTTCTGAAAAAGCGATCATGCACACATCCCGCATGTTAACTCCTGCGGAGAAGAACTATGGCCAAATCGAGAAAGAGGCATTAGACATCATCTTCGCCGTCAAGAAGTTCCACAAGCTGCTGTATGGTCGTCATTTCACGTTGTTGACGGACCAAAAACCGTTGCTCTCAATCTGGCATTCCGGTCTATTCAGTCAGGCAACTTCAACGATGGGCAACTATTCTTCTCGGTTACGACTTTAATATTCGCTACTGCCGCACTACTGACTTTGGTCAGGCTGACGCCCTTTCCCGCCTCATATGCAATCATCATGAACCTAAAGCAGACACCGTGCTTGCTGCCATTTCGATTGAGGACGATGTGCGCCGTCAACTTTCAGACGCCATACGAAACATACCTGTCACTGCTGCCGATATCCGGCACGCTACCGGACAGGATCACATTCTCCGTCAAGCTATCGCCTACGTGCAGACCAGAGGGCCAACCACTGCTCGCACTGGCGATCTTCACCAGTTTTTCCTACGCTGAGTATCGCTATCCGTGGTTGATTTCTGCCTCATGTTTGCGGACCGTGTGGTGATTCCTTCTTCACTTCGGCCTGTTGTCCTACACCAGTTTCATGCTCCTCATCCTGGTATCAGTCGAATGAAGTCCATAACTCGCAGCTTTGTCTACTGGCCAGGTATTGACAGCGACATAAACGACCTCGTTCGACGCTGTCCCCGTTGTCAGCAAGCTGCCAATATACCGTCTTGTGCCATGCCAAACACCGGATAGGCCTTTGTCACGTGTGCATGTCGATTTCGCTGGCCCACTTGATGGCACATCATACCTCATCTTGGTCGACGCCTACTCACAGTGGCCCGAGATTGCACCACTGAACCCTGAATCCTACCAATGTGCCGTTCGCGCAGCCAACTTCATCTGTCTCTCACAGCAAGCTTTTCATCGGAACGCCCGTCTTCGTTCGCAATTATGGAGCTGGTTTTCCAAACTGGATTGAGGCGACCGTACCAGTGCACAGAGGCAGCATGTTGTTCGACGTCTGCGTGGGTGACGACACCTGAGTTCGTCACCACAACCAGATTCGACGGCGGCATTGCAGCAAAGCAACCGAGCCCGAGTCGTTGTCATCACTTCCCCCTCGACATCCTGCTGGATAATTTCGCCATTCCGACCGATCAACCGGTCTCCGAACCCAACGCTGCACCTCCACCAGATGTACCACCTTCAGTATCAGTTGCTGGCTTCGCGCCTTCAGAACGCAAACTGCTTCCAAGGTGCCGGACCAACCGAGTGGGCCGAACAACGCGGCCGATACAGATCAACCCGCGTCAGAAGTGGTACTGACCTACTTGAAGGGGAGGTGTTGGGAATGCTCATTCCCACGATGAGTCATCTCACAGAAATGCACCTTCGCGTCCGTTTCTCACGCTGCATGCCACGAACGATGCTCGACAATGTTCCGCATTGACTGTGGCCACAGAGCTCTCGTCAGATCTGATCGATCCATGTCCGCGAGAATTTTGCTCAGCTCTTATCTATCTTACGCTTGAAGCTGATTGGACAGAATATAACTATGCATGCAGCGTTTCATGTCACTTTTGCTTGGAATACACTTTCACTAGTTGATCGTGTTCTCTTACTCTACCGCGTTGGGGGTTGGAACAACCGACGATTAAGCATACACTTCGTGCGTCATTTAAGTATCAGGCCGAGTCATGACAAAAAATATTTGAATTTATAACGGCATCGCAATGAGAAAAATGCATACAACTTAAGTAGTTGTTTTTTTACATATTAGTTTTTGCAGGATGTCACAAAATGGACATCCTGACGTGACTGGGGGTTGACTGAACGGCAATTAATATTGCAACCCCAGTTAGGTGGTTTTTGTTTTCAACCGGAAACACATTTTAGAATTTCAATTGACATTTCATGAGATATCACATCTACTGTGGTATCGAGAACAGCGTATATACCTACGTACTGCGACTGCATCGCGTTGTTAGGTGCACGTTGTGCTGACGAAATCGGGTTGAACATGTTTTTTTTTGGAAGAAGGGGGAATGGAATAAAATTTATCTTCATCTTGCACGCTTTTATAAGCTTAACGTGCAAACTTGGAGTAAACTGCCCAGAACCGGCGTTTTGGGGGCGAAACCCCAAAGAGTTACGTGAACAGTTGAATTAGATGGTTTTAACTTCACATGAATAGACGTGTAATATCCGCAAACCCGAAAGCGGTCTAATTTGTCCATAATAAGTAGTCTTCCCCATATTCCCAACAAAGGCGCTGCTACTTAGACGGCAGTTGCATCATCGGCGGTTGGTGAACTTGCTGTGAATCGTGCTCGTCTTGCTGTTGGCTGCGTATGCTTACAGACTGACGTCCCACAAGGTATTCCAGTATTCGTTGCCTGAAGTGTATTGCGTAAATGAAATTTTTCGCCTTTCATCTCCGAATTGTCTTATTGTAGATGGGCTATCACATGAAATATCAACCGAATGTCTGAAGTGTGTTTTCTTTTGGAATAGATTACTTAAGTAGGGTTGCACGTATAAACATTTATCGTGTGGCACAATCAGTCACGTCAGCATGCCGGCCTTTGGGCGAGCTTCTGTAAAAGGTGGATATTTAACTAGGATGAACTTTTATCATAAGTGCTAAATACCCCCTTATATATTTAGATATATTTTCTAGAAAACTTGCACAAAAATATCATTTCTTGCAACAATTTCGTAGCAAATTGCGTCTTCTTAACATTTTATACCTAAAGACAGTGCATTGTTCGGTTAAAACAGTTTCTAATAATGAGATTTTTGAAGGCCTGGAAATGTCCCTTCATAAAGCATCGTATCTGTTCACTTATTAACGCTTCTTACAATCTGTTTCACATCCAGTGCAAAATTTTATCAGCACTATAGGACATCTTCAACAGAGAATATAGAAATGTGGGATTTTCATTAGACGGAATGTATGCAGCACGTACGTTGGAAACCCTGGATGCAAGTTTAATGGCAGGTGGTGTTTAAAATTATTCAGGCAGTGGAGAGCGTTTCAACACCGAAAGATACCACTTCTCCAATTATAAAATTTAAAAAATACGTAATATTCTACCAACTAGGGGCCAAAAAGTATATTTTCGTGGATATTTCGTACAATGTATCTGGTCATCAAAAAAAATCAAAAAATTCCAGACTACCTAAGTAGTTAGTTTTTACCCAGTGAAGTGGTAGGGATAGGTTATTTGTGTTGTAAAAGGCCTAGTTTGTTTTATTATTTCATAGCTAGGGGAAGTCAACCACTGTGTATTAACTACTTCGTCCATCTAACGATATGCACAAAGGTGTGTTATTGTTGATTATTGTTATCTATTATGAGTTGTTTTGTTTATTTTTTATCATCAATTTTTTATCGTTGCAAGTTATAAGCTTTGGAGGAAAAGTTTGGCTGAAATTTGTTGTCTTTTATCCGCGGTGAGGTTCCATCCGTAAACGCCTACTACCACCATTCCCGTTTTACACGATCCTGTGGTGGCTTACATAACTTACCGTTGTAAGTGTGGTTTCCACAGGCTGTCAGAATGAGTCTCATTCAAAAGCCGGTATCAGCTGACGTGACCGAAATACATGGGGATTATTCTGCATGATTATTAATGTTCTATGCCTACTTAAGCATTCCTTTCGAACTGACAATGCATTTCAGAATTCTGATTACCCTTCTATGAGATAGCGCACCAATTGTATGTTTCGTGGTTTTCCCTATTCAGATTTTTCTCAGCAGGAGTTGGATCAGAACCGTGCTTTGCCCTGTCCACTAGGAGTGTTGGGGCAAAGACACTGTCCCTCTGCTTTTAATTTTACTCAGTGGAATACGACGTTACCCTGTTGTAGCGTAACTCAATTGACCTAATTTTTGGCATGAAAATAATCGGTTTCGCTGTTGTTTGTCAGAACACATAATTGTCGTTCCTTTCGCTACACATGGTTTTTTTTCATTCTTGCAGTGCCAACGGGCGCCGCATCTGTCTCTTCCCGCCACTAACCCTGCCCGCACTGTATGTCTCTATCAAAAAGACACTAATGGGTTCGCAAATCTGGAAAGACGAAGTTCGCCACAGAGCACTGCAGAACTCCGACTGTACGCAGAAAATAGCTTAATCGCACATTCTGCAGAAGTACTGTCTAAAAGCCCAGACACATGATTTGTCGATGTTTCTGTCGTTGCATGAAGCCACTGCGAGGGGTTCGGCTGCTCCCTCCGTCATTCAACTTGTAATGAATATTCGATGCGAAGACAATACGTTTCTGTGGAATAACCATGCAGAAACAGTAGTTGTAATTGCGTCCTCAACATACTGTCTCCTAGCAACTAGCGGTGAGAACTTTTGGCAAGGACACAATATGCGACACAACTCAGGGCACAAAGGATAGGTCAACGTGTAATACGTGACCGTACTATCTGCCAACGTAACCCTAACTATACCCACTGTGCTCGTTAGGGTTAGCATTCGTTGCCGAGTTAGTAGGGTCACGCAATATTAAGTTCGCCGTAGGATGACCGAAGTATCTAGTCAAATGGCAACTTTCCAGGCGTCGACTATTAGGACACCGCGGTGGTATGAAACCGCACCCGTTTTACTTTGATAATGAAAGGTTGTGCAGAGCCGGCCTCATTCTTATTACCATCAAGGGTCCAAGTAAAAGTGGGTCATGTTAGCCAGGCATTATATCGCGCATATTGGTCGGCGAGAGGTAACGCTACCTGATCTCCCACTCCTCACACTTGTCGGGCAACAGGCATTATGCGACCCTACGAACCCGGAAATGAATACTAATCCTAGCGAAAACAATTGATAGGGTTAAAATTAGATTGGCGCTATACTTTCCTTTATTTATTTCCTTTATTTAAATCCATCAAAATCCATTTACCACCGGCCCCATATTACTCGCTGACCTATCCTTTGTTGCCTTAACTGTGTCTTGCCCAACGTTTGACTGAACACTACGCTAAGAATAACAAGCCCCTGAAATCGGAACATCTTCTCGAGCTTCTACGAAATTGCCTTCAAGCCTATTTTAAATTTGGTTAACAAATGTATGAAAAAATGAAAGGCACTCCCATGTGATGGCTCTTAGAAGGCCTGACTGCCGAATTCTTCTTTCAACGGAGAGAAAACTTGATAATTACCAAGTATCAAGTAAAGGTCTGGGCTCGTTATATGGATGGTCCTTTTGTTATTATTTAATGACTGCTCACCGATCGCTAATGGAAATCACTCGTCCCATTCTGGGCTTGGGGCTCACTGTCGAGCCCTGCCAGCAGCCGCAAAGCAGGTAGTACTAAAGGCAGATTAACATTGCCCACAAAGACAAGGGAGACTCGATTGACCATTTCTGGCGCATTAGTCATCATCAACGGTGCAGCACCCGAGGTTCAAACCCGCGACCTGTCGATCAGAAGTCCAAAGCTCTAACTATTGAGCCATTGCACCGCCTGGGGTTGAGTATGACTGGCTTATGATGGCTAATGAGCCAGAAATGGCCATTTAAGTATCC
The DNA here is from genome assembly GCA_017591395.1 of Schistocephalus solidus. Lineage (NCBI taxonomy): Eukaryota > Metazoa > Platyhelminthes > Cestoda > Diphyllobothriidea > Diphyllobothriidae > Schistocephalus > Schistocephalus solidus. The sequence goes on along the minus strand of WEDG01002723.1, from coordinate 5,702 downwards.
GTTGTCTTTATCGGTAGTGTTATTCTACTTTCTTTATTGTCAAAGCATCTGACCTTGATCACCTTGAAGAATTATTGAAGTCGGCTGACCCGGATATCCAATGAACGAGGGAAGCTGAAACAATCAATAAACTCCCCTTTCTCGATGTCCTTATGCGCCGGTGTACAATTGGGCGACCGCAACTTCCAATATTCTGAAAAGCCATCGTTAAAAGGCAAATAATACAGTTCAGCATCAATCACCCTCTGCCTAACATAAGCAACTGTGTTCGGACCACATTTAAAAGATTTGCAACATGCTGCAGCACGCTAGTCGACGAAAGGCCTGAACGAACTTTTTAATGTTCTTTTCCGGGCTTATGGATATCCAAGCTATTTCATTAAGAAACGCAAGCGCCAGTTCACCAGACAACAACCAAAAGAGCAGCAACCCGATCTCTTCAGGACGTCCGCGACGTGGTCTATCGACTTTCTACATCACGCCGGAGTAGGCATAGCCTATCGACCATCGGCAACAACTCGTCTTCATGTGATGTGACTGCCACCTACCGAGACCTCGGCAGTTGTCTAGCAAATATGCTGCAATGAAGGGGAGTCGGTAACGCGTTATGATGCCTGCAGGTCGGCGCCCAACGTCCTCTCCCCAATCTTGGCGGGGCGCGCAATCCGGACTCTACTTCTCTCAACTCACTCCTGACTCTGAAACCCACCGGGAGGGGAAGGGTGTGTAGTCGGGTTTGCCCAAACTGCCTGCTCCATTAGCAATTGCACGCAAAAGTGTCTATCCTTTATCTACTAGGATCCCAGTCCAGAACAACAAACACACTGCATGATTACCGTCCCTGTCTGATTCCACACGCCTATTGGGCACATGAATTTGAGGTTCTCTGGTCTGGTCAGATTATAGGGTGTGATTTAAGTTCAACCGGTAGTGGAGGGTTAACTAATCAAAATGAGCAAAGTGCAAGTCTCCGGTATTTCCAGCCTGGCGTTGGGAGACGCCGAGCCGTCAAGGGCATCTAAACCACTACCACCGCTGTCATCGTCGGCGTTAGTGTTTCTTGATGCTGTGTTTCAACCACAAAGCCCTCCTGTTTCCGGAGTGACAGTTCGACCTTTGTTTCTGACGACGTCCACCGTGTGCCCCACACAAGTCACGCAGGCAGGGTGACTTGCGAGTGAATTACTTTCTAATGATAGTAGACTTGCACGATATCTGCCATTCATTCCCCCTTCCCTGCCCACCTGGACCCGGTGTCAAGACATGTCAAGAAGACCTGACGCGGGATCGAACGCAGTGATTGAGTAGTGGCTGTGTCAGCTAATATCCTGCGTATTCCCGGTGTTAACTGTTTCTGAACAACTTATTCCCTATTAGTATTCCCGTAGCTGAAAAATTCTGACGTTCGCTTGTCCCACGAGATAGGTGCGAAGGATAATTGGGTGCCTCTGTAAGTATGCCCATAATTGCACTTTCTCATAGTGAATCGTACAAACTTCCAGGCACAATTAGTTGCTGTCCGACTGATTACATGCGGCAAGACCTCACCAGGACTGAACGTGGACATCGTGCTCCCACGACGGAACCGGACCGATGACAGTTTGCATGCCAATCCGGCTTCAAATTTCCTATGTCAGCACGAATAGTGTAAAATATCCTTCCTGTTTTGCACCACCTCGAACAGGCGTGTTCAAAAAATCACGAGTGCTATGGCGATAGTACTGCGGAGCTGGGTCTAGCCAGCAGATCACCCATTAAGGAGGTCACAACTGCGGGACAGTAGCGTGACATGATGATCGATGGTCATCATTAAACAGGCTTTGTTTACAATCAGTGCCTTACTTGTAGTTGGCGCACTTAAGTACGTCTGGGAAATTGTGTACGATCTCTCGCCTCTGGAGTTTGGATTTAAATTTACCAGTTCCGCGCTTCGGTGCTGTGAAATACATCTAAGGCCAAGAATTATAGAGAAAAAATTGGGTGTTCGGGATCTGAGTTGACATTGTGTCGTCTGGACTAAGGCCTGGAGAAACATACGCTAACGTGAGCATAAACATGTCTGCCTCTTACGTCTGTAATTGGCCAACAGCACTGTTCAGTTAGTTATCATTATATTTATCCTAACATAGAGCTTAAACTCCACGAATGAATGCAATTTTTTGAGTTCCAGTTTTTTGTGTATGTAAACAAGAAGGCTGTTCGAGGATCGGAATCCTGTACGAGTTTGAAAGCTCTGGATAATAAACCAAGTTACACTGTGTACAACCAGTTCCTCAGGATATATTATTGCCTAGGTGACGATACGGGAAATCTTTCTCTGTTGGGCGATTTTGCTATCCCTCTACCGCACTTTTTCGTATCCTCTTATGTTCTGTGTTATTCTATATCCTCGTCTTCCGCCTTGATATGTCACTGTTCTTCGTTCCTCTGCTTCTTTTTCCTCTTCATCTGCCTAATCTCCGTTTATTAGTCCTCGTCATTTTTTTGGGGTAATCCTCCCCCTCCTTATCCACTTTGTTCCATCTTATTCCTGACTTTTTCCAAACTGATTTACCTCCACTCCTAATTAGTTCCTTCCTTTTTGATTTCTCATTTCCCATCATCTTTTCCACCTACTATCTTCCGGAATGTATTCTACCCTTTGCTTTCCGCCACCTACCTACAATTCGTAGTTTTTTATGTTGAGGGCTTTAGTTTTTCCCGTAACGATCCAGCGGTTATCTTTTTCCTCGGCTAAGCCGCCGAACAGAGGAAACGGCAAAAGCGTGCGGAAACGTTTGCCGTATCTGAATGCATTCTCCTAAGTTCGCTCTGCCCCTGTAACGCACGACATAACCTCCACCAATCCAGTTTCCGCTCACGAACCGCCTGGAGGGGAGATTGCGCCTAACGAGTGCCATACCTTAGTCGCGCGTTCGTTGGGTGAAGTTTTGATGAGTATTTCTGTACATGTGCATATGAACGAATAGCCTATTACGGTGTCTGAATTTCCTTGAACAGTGGGGGAGGTGGGGAGGTGAACCTGCGGGCTGGGGCCCAGATCACCGGTTCTCCAGTCGCTCCGCCGTGAATTCGCAGTGTTCGACCATCTCTGTACATATCGACAAGCAAGTGGAAGTTGAACTCATCGGGCAATTTGGCCAGTAAATCTGTGGGAGACTGCGAAGCGAGGTCTGTAATTAGTGGGTGGGAGCAGCGTGGGGGAGGGAGGGACACGGACCTCGCAGTTGCCGCGTGACGTACGCTTCATCCATTGCATCTGGCGTCCGAGATAGACTCGGCACGGTTAGGCCAGCCGGCGTAGTTTACTCGTTTGCGGCAGGAGTTCTCTTATGCAAGCGCTTATTTGTGCCAGCAACAGACTGTCGCATGTTCTAGCGGTTCCCCTCGAGGCTCTCCGACCGGGACAAACCCCAAGTTGAATATGCGGCTACACATACTGCGGCGAAATCAGGCGAAAACATGTTTTTCTTAGTCAGCTGCATCAAAAATATGTAAAAACATAAAAATACAGCCAATTATCGTGTTCGAATCTATATCCAAACTGTGGGCTGTTTGCTTACGGCCACACTTGATAGCACACTTATTCTTGAAGTCCAAACTTCACTAAAGGACTATTTTCAAACGTCATTCTACTTGTGTTGATTTATTTACTCGGCTTTTTGCATAGGTAGACTTTCCGTACATTTAAAACTGACTTTTACTCGGTTACAACGAATCTTGGCATTTTCAGAATTTTCCGCTTTTCCAAAAAAATTTTGGTATTTCTAAACATCGTACTATTAATTTTAATATTACTTTTAGGGTTTCCAATTAGTTTAAAGTCCTTCAGTATTATTTCAAAGCTTTGGTCCATTCGTTTGTGCCGGTTTGTGAGCGGTGAGCAATGGTTCGTAAGTTTCGGCACCTTTCCGTAGATAGGTCACGTACTGGTTCATGTGGTGGGAAGGGAAGGTCGTGCTGAGACTTATTTTGATGCCAAAACCAATGCAGACTCAGGAGGCAATTTGGCAGTAGAGGCATATTGATGGGCGTTGTGCGCCTACGACGTTGACCAGAAATACTCTATAAATACGTGATTTTCATTTTGTCTTGAGATCACTTGTTCGGTCGGTTGCAAGAATGACTACTTCCGTTGTTACAGCAGGTCACCATGCTTGCGCAAAAGTTTCTCAGGACCCACAGGTAATCTTGAAGTATTTGAGTGAAGTCTTCTTGTAATACTCTTTGTACATCTTGCCTACAAATGGTATTAGCAAAATCACCATAAAAGCCTTGTCTGGGTAGGTGGTTATTAGCCATCTTCAAAACGTGCTAGCTCTATCAAACTTGAACCGGTTCTATCATGAACTTGATGCTTATCGCATACCTCGGCATGTACTGGGAAACTGCAAAGGGCATGAGAAGCGCAGGTTATGTTTCGAAAATGTATTCTTTATCGACCAATTTCAATGTCAAAGTCTTGTGCACTTTGGAATCTTGAATACAATATATGAATTTATATGCAGACAAATGTAAGAAATGATTTTTGCTTGGACAAGGAAACATGGTTCAATGCACTACGTTTAACCTTGCGTTAAATTGCAGAGGGGTGTCTATTCCCGTGTTCCAACTTTAACCCTGACCTTAAAAATAAGCCTTTGAACGCTAACACTAAAAATAATCGTAGTCCTCCTAACCTTAACACTAAATATGATCATAATCCCCTGGAATTTAGCGCAAGGCCCCCTGTTATGTGGGAGGTTCACATTGCCGTGTCCGACCGGAGTTTTTTGAATCGCCTAGGAAAATCCACTGAATTCACACTAACATAAAAACAATAAGAGAATATATAACACAAAAATAAAAATATATTATGGGTGTGATCGAAACTGATGTTTGGAAAGCCCGTAGGAAGTAGACAGGCGTGCCAGTATAAAAATAACCCGAGAATCTATTTGGTGCTTATCAGATTATAACCTGAAGTAAGTTATGTTATTTATTGGCAAATACATTTTCAGACTGCATCGAAACTCCCTAAACACTGAATGAAATCTTTCGCTACACTAACTGGGAAAACCTTACCTTAACACTATTGTAAAATAAGTTACTCGGGAGTGTAATTCTAAGTCACTGCCTACACGCACGGGCTTTCGATTGACCAACTTCTCAGATACATATACTAAGTACACGCAGAAAATTCAGTACATAAGTAGTATGCACTTTTTATCCGTTTTCTACGCCTGCATGGTTGCGACTATATTTAATAGGGAGGATGCAGAAAACAATAATTGTTGTGTCCGTTTATTTCCAGTTACATGCCCGGCTATGCGACCGCCTGGCAGGGGCTCTAGTCTGAGTTCAGGGCACAACGGGAACATGATGTTCCTTGGCAGTCGTGAGCCACACACTGTCATATTCCCGATCGCAACCGACCGAAACGGCGAGCCCGTGGCTCAATGGGTAAACGTTCGACTCAATTGCAAAGGTCGCGGGTTCCAGTCCAGGGTGAAATGCCACACTTGGGATTGGGTATGACTGGCTGATGACGGCTTATAAGCCAGAAATGGCATTCCGGTCTCCTTGTGCATCGGGTTTCTTACATTATCAACATATGCTACGTAGCTCTGCAGCTGCCTGTGGGGGTTCTAGTCTGGTTCCAGGGCACAACGGAACATAAATGAACAGCCAAAGGCGAGTCAATTGAGCGCACTATCATATAT